>CM055681.1:19822200-19847200 GCA_029448645.1 Andrena camellia
CAGGCACAGTTACCTCTCAGCCGCAGCGGTGCGTCTCTCTCGCTAATGCCCGAAAGGATCGAGCCTCGATAGTATCTGTCGCACGTTCCGCGGTATTTTCCACCGTGGAAGATACCGTTGCGCGGGACAGAAAACAGGATTCGAGATTTCCATTGGCGAGGGTCGGGCCCGGTGTCTTGGTACTGTTACTCCTTAACGAACGAGCCCGGGATGGATGCATCCTTGGCGTTGTTCTTTGTTTCTCGGCTTTCCCAGGACACGGGGGCAATTACGTCGGGATGGTAGGTATCGAACTGTGCTCATTCGTTGTTTTCTGTTTCTGAGAAACTGTTGGAGTCTCCAAGGGGATTGTCGACGGAGATCTCGGATAGGTTGACTCGGTTACCGCGATATTTAGCAGTCAAGGATAGTTGAATCAAAAGTTTGAGCGGATCGTGTCTATCGTTCCTTCAATTCGTCACGTCGGTTTCTTGGCGCCTCGATCCGAATCGTAGCGCATCGTTATTTCCCTCCCCTATAGTGCCATCGCTCTCTGCTCCAGAAGCAAGCCAGTGGTTTCCCTGCCGAGTCGTCAGACTTCGTACGCCTCTAATCTCGTCGCGCACCGCATTTCCCGACTCGTGTTTCTTTAACCCCGTCCATTGTTCACCGCCGTACGTTCTAATCATCGCGTTAGATTCCATATTCACTTATCTGGACAGAGACAAAGAAATCTAACAGAGCTATCTCGCGGCGGGCACACAAAACCGGTACACTCGCATTAATGCTTCTTGGATCCGCGCTAATGGCGCGGCCCCGGGGCACCTTGGATTTATACCGACACGCCTAAACTCGGAGAATTTTCCTGCTAATGGATCGGCATGTTGACACGACAGTTCGTTTGTTCACGGTTGGGACAGAGGCTGGAAAGAGGGGCCACGTCCTCTTCGGGAGGTTAGAGGCGCCGTGCGCCAAGAGGACGATTATTTGCAAACGGGGACTAATCACGGGGTTTCCATGACCCCTCCCTTTTCTCGTATGAAAACGACGCAGGAAACAATGGAAATACCTGGCAGGGGAGAGAGGCTGGCCGCGGTGGCTGCCGCCTATCTGCGCGGATTATCTGCCTTGAAATGTTTGTTCCTGAAATTTCGGTGAGGTGCGTGTACAGGCGGGCGCCATGTGCTTCCAGCTGGAACAATCTGATCGCGGATCTAAGGAATCTACTAGTGTAATACGATAGGAGGTCTTAAAACAAAGACGTAGAAACCTAGGATACAGCAACATAACACCTGGACCCGGGCTACCTGCTGCTGGGCCCACCGTTTCGTACGGGCTCCTTTTCTACACGCGTAGGTATAGGTATACGTACGCGTTCGTTGCTTCTGGGAACCCAGAAGGATGTTATTCGCCTCGTGAATAACTCGTATTAATTTATTTGACGTTAACGAAGGAGATCGATGCATAAATTGCCTCGGAGTGTGAGGAGTCCTTTATAAGTCGAGTGTGTTCGTACGTGTATGGAAGCGGGTCCTTTAAGGACGGCTAGTGCGGCAGCGAAAGAGCGTTTTTGGAACCTGTTCCTCTACTATCCTAATCGAAGACTATTTAGTGAAAGATTACAGTGCATTACAAATGTAAGCTTTCAGGATCTCGTAAATGCGTGTCCCGCTAATGGCACAGAGCCCACGTGGATGACTCTTTTGTGCGAGAAGCGAGGAAAAGGTTGCTCCCGACGTGGTCAGAGTCGCTCGTTTCGGGAAAGGTTTAACGCAATTCAATGGGGTATAACAAATTCCACGATTCGAAGTCAGAAAAAGGGATCGCCTGGAACGGCCTCTACCTGGGCCTCGGGCTCTCTCCTCGCGTCCGAACCGTTTCCCTCCGAGAGATCCACCTTCATACATATATCTACACGTATATATATTTTTTTTAATTTTGGAGTTTCACCCGACAGAAGAGGATTAATGGGTGCTCCGAAGCAACGAAACTGTGACGCAGGAAGAAGGAGAGAGATCGGAGCCTGGCCGGGTATCCTGAAACACCCCATTCCGTCCACCCCAGGTTGCCAGGTTCCTCGAAGCAGGAATGCCATAATCTAGATAACCGAGCATAATAGAATACCTGGACCTGGACTGGTTGCTTTCTACCTCGTTGCACCTTCACCTTTTTTTCTCCCTTCCCTGTGCCAGCTCGTATCTCGTTGTTGCTTCTCTTCGCTGCTCCCTCTCTTCTTAGTCTGCCCCTTCTTCTTCCACCTCTCTTCTTCTCCTCTACCACCTCTTTCTTTCTACTAGCCCTGCTCCCATCTGGACTGCTGCTGTTGCCGCTGTTGGTCCAGCTTTTCCAAGACGATCCCTCTGTTTCTCGGTGTTCCAATGACACGGGCGCGAAGGGACATTCCTCGTGCTAGACAAGGGACGAGGGAATGCCGAAAGACGAACGAGGAGGACGGAGCAGCATCCCAGCGCGTCTCCCCTCGGTTGTTATATGTCCTGCAGCCAGGACACGTGTTTTCCAGCGGACTCCTGACCACCGAAACAAGGAAAACTCCTGTCGGCACGAGGGGGATAGACCCACCAGAACACGATCGTATCGGATTTCTACGTTGGATCAGAAGCTCAGCTTCTCCGCCCTCCCTATCCTCCCCGTCCTCCCCCCACCCCCACCCCCCGTCGCACATATGTATCCTAGAGGAGAAATTTCGTGAATGTCCTGATGAGAACGGGCCCGGGCACCCAGTCCTCGTTATTTCTTCCCTCGTTAACGGTTCGACGATAATTCAACGTCCACGCCGTGGGATCGAGCCGCTCGGTGGCACGCAGCAACCGAAAACACTCGGATGGACGAAATTACGGTTCCTTGTTCACGTGCCCTCCACTTATCGACAACGATCATTTATAGGAATTAGTACTGGCTTAGGTACCTTTATGAGTGAACTCCAGCACACTTCAATCCAAATCCTCGCGTACGAATCCAAACCTGGACTTATCAATTACTTAGAGAAATTCTCTAGAACTTATCAAAGAGCGATTCCAAGTCTAATTGTAAGCCGCTCTCTGGCTGCCGTGAAAGCAGGTTGCCTCTTCGGCATGGGAAGATCTCGGGCATAAAGCGAAAAAATCGATCCGACACCGCTCGCCGCCCGTCCCGCCATTAACGAGAACCGTTGCCGAACGAGCTGGCATTCACAGAATTTTAATTCCAATCGGCGGAACGAACGATACAGCAGCGGCAGCAGCATTCCGGAATTGTGTCTACAGAGGGAAGGAAGGCGTCGTGCCGCGATCGTTTGCCTTTACGTTTATGTCGCCGTTACGAAATCACGGTTCCAATTGTCCTTCCAGCCGGCCGATACGGATCGTTGCCCCGCGACTCTTTATCTAGATGGATCTCGACTGCCTTGCCGTACACGAAACCACGAACCTGCCACGGAAGAGGTCAAGCCTCTCTCCTTTCTCGCTCTCGCCACCTTCTTGGTTTCCGAGCTCCGTTTCTTCCTGTCGCGACATTATCGGTAGAAAGCGAAGCGGTAATTAAACATCCTCGTGGATCAGCAGATGGGAGAAGTGGCTCCTCGCAGCGATTCATAGAAGACCACTCGAACACCGGCCGCTAGACACGGATCAAGGCTCGCGTTACTCGCTTTCCAGTAACGTTTCGAGTAGAAATCGCAGCCAGGACGATAAGCGTTCGCGCTGCTGCGCTTCCGGTTATGCTGATAAAGCGAACGTTGAATGGAGCTCGCAAGCGACATTGATATAAGACGTGTGCTGGGACGATCGGGAGGGAAGCTTGCACCTGGGGATCTCATGGGCATCTTCCATGCGAGAAACCTGCTCGTTTTGACTCTAGCGTCGCGCGTATGTCGCGCTGTGCGATTATGAACTCCTTGACGATGAGGGACTGGTTTCGAGTTGCGGGGAGATTCGGCTCGTAAAGTAGAGAGGCAAATGGCGTCGATGGTCTGCCAGATGGAGCGAGGCTCCCGGAGGCTCCTGTTGTCTCGATATTCTTCCGCTTAAATCGCGCGATATTTTATACCGCTGGGGGGATTCCGAGGTTCTCGTTAGAATTTAATAGAAGCCTGCTCCCTCATGTACAACGGAGCGACGCACGGATTTTCCGCATGGAAATGAGGCGTATCGATGATCCTTCATTCGACAAAACGCTCATGAACTGTGCACAGAATTCCATAAGCGCGCGCGCGCGTGGATACGTGACTCGCGTAATTAAACAGGAAGCTTGCTGCACGCCGCGCACCGGCTCGTCTATATGGGATAGAGTATTTCGAATTTAACGCGTTGTCATATATTTTCCACGGACGTACAGTAAAAGTGAGCACCCCGTCCTTTGTCGAATGCGATTTTAACGGGCGCCGTAATAACAGTTCCATCTGAATAAAATATTCAAGAACGATCGGACGGCTCTCCTCTATTCGTTACGCGTCCCCGTGCCCCGTTGTTTCCCGTATTACATTACCGTGTCGTTATTTTATTATTCATCCGCGTTGTTATAATCGTAAAATAATATCGGATATTTACGATCGTAATGACGCAGTAACGAGTCATCCTCCATCGTTCCCCGTGCACGGCCACAGCCTCACGGGTTTATTATTCTGCGCGCAGATTCGCGAAATTTATGATTTGCTCGTGGCGTTGTCGTAATATCAAGGATATGCACTTCTTCTTGGGTCGCTCTTCCCGTGGAATAATCGATGTAACGAAATATTACAGAGATAGTAATAAACCGAGAGAAATGTCCATCGACCCTGACGAATGACCAAGAAAATGTTTCATGGATCCTAGAGTGTGTTGCAGGTGACTGGTTGCAACATCTCTTCACGCTTTAACGCGACAGTGTATAACACTCTTTGAAATAAAATTTTCTAAAAATTCTCCTGCATCGTACAGAGATCCACATTCATCAAGCACTTGGGATTCGCGCGAGGGAACGAAACAGGGGGGAAGTGAGGCCGATTCACGCCTCGGCATTAATTTCCCCTCGATTTTCTTCATTTAGACGCACAAGCGCGTTAAGGGGTTCTGCTCATAGCGTGACGAGAAAGAGAGAGAGAGAGAGAGAGAGAGAGAGAGAGAGAGAAAGAGAGCGAGTTACGCTCCCGCGAAGCTGGAACGATTCCCTTCAGGGCGATCGTGGATCGTTATCGCGTGGAAGGGTAGTCTACTCTCTCCTTCCACTGTGTCTGGCAAAAAGTGCAAAAGGAGAGGTCGACTCTCCAGATGCGCGATCATTTGTAATATTTAATTATGGGCGAGACCGCGGGGAAGATTGTCTCGCTACTTTAGATCGAGGGGGGACGCCTTTTTATGCCGGGCGATTTTATTTCGTTCCGTGTTATTTCGATCGCGAGGGGCAGGGAGGCCTAAGAATTGAAAGCATTTTAATTCGAAGCTAAGTGGAAAGGGGTGGGCGCTGAAGATATTAATCCAAAAATATCCTTCCCTCTATTAATTTCAAGTGCGCCATTAAACAGGATTACGAGAATAATTTGCTCGCGCAGAAACGAACCGAAAATCACTTTTCGGAGGAATGGACAATAAAAGTTCTTGAAGCGCGAGTGTGCACGCGGCTGCAGCTTGATTAATACCAACGCGTATCCCCCCTTTAACTCGTTGTAAGAAGCAGTGGTGACCCCTTAATTGCTTCGAGCAGCGTATATTCCGATTATTGCGATAGATAACCGATGATGAAGCGCTGGGAAGACTTCAATTTGCGCGGAACAAAGAGAGGATCGCGAGACGTTCCCTCGCCGTTCGCACCTCCGACGTCTTCTACGCTGAACCCCCAATTCGAGGTGATAAAAACGCATTGATCAGGCGAAACTGGATACCGTATCTGTAACGGCGACGACGACAGCCCAGAGTGTTGGAAAGCTCGCGATCGAGGCACGGGGCAGTCCATAATGCCGGGCAAATTGTCGGGTTAGCTCGGCGCAGAATGCGAGCCGGCGTCATTTCCCAGCGGCATTCATCTAAAATTATCGATAACTTATCGCCGATTGGCCGTAATTCCCCGGGATACGTGGACGCGGTCGCCGGGCGAAAAATCTCTGCCTCTCACGCTTTTTTCACCCCTTCACCCAGCGCGTCCTCGATGCACGATCGAACATAGCTGCAATTTCGCGAGCGTGATCCGTCTCTACCCCGAGGTCGTGAAGTCTCTTACGGTCACCTGGTCAGCCTTCTTATTAAACGATCCCAGAACGCATGCGAAGATAATGGAAAGTGATGAGGAGGTTTCTGCAATTTTATAGACCTCCTTCCAGACCCCTACGTTCTCTTTCCATGGCCACTCGATTTACCCAAAACTCAATGTATCTTATCCAATATATCTCCAAGGTGTTCAACAGCGATCGTTCCCGTTCTGCAACAACCTAAAGAACACTTTCCCATAATGAACTCGCCGACCGTTATTCGCCGAGCGACGAATTCCCTTCAGCTTCACCTATTCATCGATCCCTCGTCAAACAATCGCACACTCCCAAGACGCTCGTGAAGAAGCAAAAATATTGTGTTAGCGATGGTGACACGCGCGTCGCGCGCCCCAAGCGACGGCGCGCTAGCCTAATGCGATTCTGATGTACGTGTGCAGAAGTGGTTTCCGCAAAAGGGAGGAGATACGCGGGTCGCCCGTTCGAAAAGAGGCCTGGAGGGACGTGTACATACAGACAGAGGCAGGCCGGAAGTGCTGAAAATCGTTTTCCCGCGCTGCGACGCGCGCCGCGCCCCGCCAACGGCGCGCAACCCTCGGACGACTGGTTCTCGAGTGTCGCGTTTGTCATCCACTCGCGCGTCTATCCTTTTCGCGGAGTCCGCCGTGCCACCGTCGAGAGAGGATAAAGACGAGTCCTCTCGTCGAAGACGCCTCTGTGTTTACATCCACCGCGGGGACCCTCCACAGGGGATTTTCGTGCAGCTGAAGTGCTCGCTAAACGACTCGCTACGTTCGCCGCGTCTTCTGAATGGTCGAGCGACCCCGAGCGCGGCCAGGGATTTGCCGCGTTCCCTTCAATGAAGGTTGAAACTCGGCCAGGCGGCTCGATACAATGCTCGGAACCGTGGGCACCTCGACTCTCGCTTTTTCGTGCGGCTTAGCGGCGACGGTGCGTGGCACCACGGGGCCGAATAACGCCGGGCAAAAGCGTGGTGCTCGAGCGCAGTGCAAACAGGAGGCATTGAGATGTTGCGGTCCACTCGGCGGATGGGCAAACATACCTTGCTCTCGGTCACTGTCTCGAGATGACGTACAAACGCGCCGATCAAGTGCGTGGAAAGGTAGGCGACATCTTGTCGATGGACCTCGGGACTCTTGGAAGAAAATCGTTTCGGCGGTGTGTTCAGATTTCACGTAGTTTCATATTCAACTCGTAGGTACAGCGCAGTGGTGAAGCATAATTCTAGGCAGTAGTTAATTGAAGATTAGTGTAAGTAGTGCAACAGGAAATCGATGACAGCTGGGTTATTTCCTCTCGCATTCCGCCTTGTCATTAATTTCCCTCCCCAATTTAGCCATCGATCATTCCAACTTTTACTCCACCCATTGCACGTTCTCTGTCGTTCTTTTGTTCGTGGTGATCTAACCCGAGGCGGTGAGAAGCTACCAGGCGATACGACGCTCCTTTGCCCCACGCCCGATGAAATTTCCTCCTGGCGACGCGTTTTCCTTAGAATTTCTTAAAATACATAGCTGCACACTATGTAACCCGCACCGTATAATCAGCCGAAATATTCATGAATATATTTGGTATATTACATGGATCCCGAAATGCGAAAGATGTTATTACTGGGACCAGGGCGTTCTCCGAACGTAAGGCCAAGAATGGAGATCGGTCGGGGACGGTGTTTCGAGGGCGAGCCTCGTGTACAGAGAAGAAAATGTGCCACGTAATGCGCCGCAGGGCCGAAACGAGGATGACCGGAGCCGTGGCGACGCGGCGCGGAGAGGGAAAGGACGGGAAAGAAGGAAGGCAGAGGGCAGATGCAAGCAAGAGTCGAGAAAAAGAAGCAGCTGCACCCTGCGCACCGTGCTATCCTCTCGACTTGCGTTCTGATTCTCTATGCCTTCTGGACCTCCCACCCTCTCTGGCCACCGCCTTCGACTCGCCTCTTTTCACGAAAAGGGAACGATATGCGTTACGAAATGTCTCAGCGCGCGCGTTTTGCCTGTCGCAAAACCGCTTTCTTCTCCCGGCTTTGTGGCCACGCCGAACCGTGCCGGTGTTTGGCCAACCGCGTGAAATCGGCAGCGCTGGAAACATACTCCGAATTTCTGCACGCGCGTAGGTACATACATAATATAGTATAGCTTTCAGACGAGTTTCGTGGCAAAGGTACGCTACGCGTGGGCCACCTTCGTTACCCAGAACTCATATTTTTAACTCTCCCGAGCGTGAAGAATGGGTTACTTCCCATTTTCTGGGAATGGAATAAAAACTACATAGCTCTACTGGTTTGATAGGTTTCTTGCAATAGAAGTACGAGTAACATCGAGCGAGGGATGAAGGCGTCTACTTAGATTCTATATGGTTCGACGTATGCTCGGAATTTTTTTTTTACAAAAGCGCTCCCTATGCGTGAAGGATCTCGAAATTGCGTGTTCGCCCGGTGCGCCACCTTTTCACTTCGATAAGGGTATCTTGGATCCGTAATCTCACGGGCTCGAGGGTTATACTATATTTCTTGTCGAACGTTATCAAATACGCCGAAGGATAACTGGCTTCTGAGAAGGAACAATCTGCCGATGCACGATAAGCTTGTTAGTCTCTCTCTCGAGCGGTGTTCCCTCCCCATATTCCCCTCCGCGGCTCTCCATCAAGCTACACTGAATCATAACTGACACGCCGAATTAAAAGCAAAGTCCTCTTTTCTCCTCCACCCTTCGCCCTCCATCGCCGGCGCTCGCTCGCCCGTTCGTTCGTCGCGCGGTAATTACGAGCACGGTGTTTATTAAAAGGTGTTGCAATAAAGTTAAATTAACCTGTCTTCGTCGATGGACGCTGGGCGTTTGCGAGCGAGTATCGGGTTCGTTAAACATTTGCATTCGTCATCGGTGCTGCGACGCGCCCGATCTGAATTTTAGAAACACGCGATATCGAGTTACGCTCGTTGCAGCGCCGCGTAACGCGTGGTCTTGATTAACTTGTCGCCCGTTGGCATGTAAACGACGCGGCGGCGGCGGCGGCAAAGTATAACAGCTTGACGAGTTTAACGTCACGAAGGAAACTCCGCTGACTGAATAATACAGGGTGCTGCGCTGTCTTTCTCCACCTCGCGAAAGTAATATTAACGCTTCATCGATCGCACGTTTTGGTGCAACTTCTACAGTGGCTCGCGATAACAGATCTCACGGAACATCCGCAAATGTTAACGTTGCCCTTTGATGAGTTCCCATTCGCCCTCCATAATCATCAGTTAGAAAACACTGATGGCGTGTCTGTAGAGGGTGCCAGGACCACGCGCGCTTAATTAGCGCGACTCCGTTTCCGAGACATCGGAAATTACGCGTTTCGCGTGCACCCCGCAAGAAAAATAGAGGATCGCGAGTCCCTCGAAGGAGTAGACGAAGAGGTGGAGGGAGCGAAAAGGGAGGAGGGCGAAAAAAAGGTGAGAGGAAGAGGAGAGTGGCGGAGAGCACCGGTTATCGAAGGTTCAATCTTCGGGCCATGGGGCCGGTCACTATATGGGGATTCTGGGGATACGGGGGAGGTAATCGATTACCATGGGACCGATCTTTCTCCTCCCCCTTCCCCGTCTCTCTCTCTCTCTCTCTCTCTCTCTCTCTCTCTCTCTCTCTCTCTCTCTCTCTCTCTCTCTTTCTCCCTCGCCTTCGTTCCTTTTGCTTTTCTTCAACTGCGCCCCCTCCTCGACTCCGCCACCCACCCCCCTCTACGAGGTCTCGGGCCGACGCCAAAATTTATACCTGGCGGCTGCTACGGAGATGCACCCTCGTCTGAATGGAGGCAGGGCATTCAACGGCGCCGCGAACTGTGAAACGAAAAATATATGGTTTCCAAAAGAACAGCCGTAGGTCGATCCACGGATGCGGAGGGGAAGCGACGCCGTGCACGCGAGAGAAAGGAATCGAATCGTCGGCCGGAGAGAGAATGAAAGAAGGTGCGGAGAGAGAATAAGAGGCGAGAAAGACCACGGCCCTGGAGAGCCTCGTGCGAGAGTCCCCGACAGCAGAAACGGATTCCTCGGATTTTCGAGACCGGGCAAGATTGATGCCGAAGAGCGGCCCCAGGATGTCTGTAACCGTGGACGGTATTGTCGACAGACAGTTGGACGTCTAATGACGAACGATGGGGGCCCGTTGTCGTTCGAGGAGCCCCCGACCCCCTGTGCTATATCGGTGATCTCGGGACCACGGGATCCGGAAAAGTATCGACGGTCGGATCGAAGTCGACGGCTGTTCATTATTTGTTCATGCGATGTTGACTTCGTCGGGAGGACAGTTTGTATAATTAATATGTGACACGCGATGGTCCATGGAGCCTGGCAGTAATTGAAGGACGGGGATGAACGACCCCGTTGCGGGATGCAGGAGAATATCATCGTCAGAGTGCGTGGAAGTAAGAAGAAGGTTTGGGGAAAGAATTGAGAGGGAAAGGTATGTTGATTTGCTGAGGCTACGAGTCGATATCGGTGTACACGGGTCCCCCACATAAAATTCCTTATTAAATTGGGACGCGGTAGCCCACGCTGTGAAACTTGCTTCGGAGCAGAAGCTTACAGGCCCGAGAACGATCCCGAATGATCATTACCGTCTCTAATCCCCCATTCATCGACGTTAAACTGTTACGCCGCGCCGCGGACGGCTGCTCGGGTCCCGAGTGCCCGCGGCCCGAAAACACTCGACCAGAAAGGAAGCCCTGAAGCGACAAAATACCCCGCGAACTATTAACCCCCTGCCCGACAATGGCGCGCAAACAAAACGCTGCACTTCTGTCCGCAATAATTTTTTTATCCCTTGTATCTCGGGCACAATGGGAGAGGACCTTTCCCGAGCTAGATATCCAGATGAAGCGTGGAGCGTGACGGCGCTGCGTGTCCCGTGGCACCCTAACCCGGAGTAGATGTACACTCACAATCAAGTGGGCCATTATTTGCCGAAAGTTCGACGGGGCAGCTTGCCACGGGACGGAGGGGAAAAATCGTGGAAGATAAAAGAGGGATGCTCGAAAGACATCAGCAGGTATATCTAGACGCTTGGCTTATGGATCCCCGAGAGGCATCTCTTCAGGTCGACGCGCGGTATCTCTCTCTCCTCAGTCAGGTATACGTGACCTTCCTCCGCGCGGGTCCTTGAAGCGCCGAAGAGCAAAGGAAGCCGATGTTGCCCGTTGGTGTCGGACAAAGGCGAAGCGATATCGTGGCTTGTGCAAGCGCGCACGAGCAAAGTCTCCTCGGCCGCGTACGCACCGTTAGGCCCCATTTGTCTAGAACATCGGGATTTATGCCGAGGCTACTCCGCCCTTGGGCCTTCGAGAGTTCCACCGATTTACTTTTATGGCCCCGCACCACGGCCAGTCGACCGGAGAAAGTCTCTTGCTCCTTGCGCAAGGGAAAACGTTACACGCGGAGCACGAGGGAATCGACGCTGGGATGAGTTGTGAAACGCGAGGAAGCGAAGGTGACGCGTACGTGCAACACTACCACGGCCATCTTCGTCTTATTCCGCGTTCAGGGACCCTGATTCACCGATGTGGATCGTCGAGTAGGATTACGCACAGGGTGGAAACCATTCGTGGCTTACAACTAGGAACTGCAAAAGTGCAGACTGTACTCCGTTCCTTGCTTTGCTTTCTCCGCTACCGTTCGTTTCAAGCTCCCTCGACACAATTAAGTCCTCCACTTTCTCAATGACATATTTCTCATTTCCCCTGACACTAAGCTCCCAATGAGCTTTCCCACTGTCCCGTCCACTGGGTCCATCGAAGTCTTCTAGACCTCAAGATAAATACGCACCGTCGTACCTCGAACAAAGACGAATACCTCGGAGCGCACAGACGGAATTCCTGCACCGTTGGTCTCCATTCGTCTATAACGACCGGGATTCATACGGGAAGGTAACCCCGCCCTCTGAACCCCAGGCTGCAGGCCCGGCTATTCACATTTGGAGCTTAAGTGTCCGTGCTCGCGACGGGGAAAAGGAGAGAAGACGGTTCCTCAAGGTTGATTTCTACGCCACTTGTTCCCCTCGGTATTGGCGCACGGACATTTTCCTCCGCTGCGTTCCTGGGCCAAACGGGGCCCTCTCCCTCCCTCCCTGGAAGGCCACCCGATTATCCAGGAGGCCCTTTGTCCCGAAAGAACGCCGCACGTGGTGTGCGCGACCCAGGTATAACCCTGGGTCCTCTGTCGCGGGGACCGCGAGGAGTCACGTGCGGAAAGCAGCAAAGGTAAAAGTCGTCGGAGGTCCTCCGGCCTGTTTCAACGAGGACTAAGGTCTCGGAGCTGTTTACCCGACTGCTTAGCACGTCGTAAAGGGATGACGAGTCTATTTCCTTGAAACGAACGGCGAGAGGACACTGGCGACGGAGGAAGGAGGAAGGGCTCGATGTATGTGCAGAGGACTTGTCGAAGAAATCTTCAAGATGTTGACAAAGTAGAGTGGGAGGGGGAGCGGGCGATAAAGAGGCGGTAGGAGAGGGCGGAGGAAAGGGGGGGAAAAAGTTATCTGCCGCGTGAAGAGGATCTGGCGTGGCCAAGAGTAAACGATAATGACGACTTCCTGATTCGGCGCTCGTTTCAACGACCGGCAAGAAGAATTCGTGTACGAACCGGCTCGAGCACATGCCGTTCGCATACGGCCTGTTTGTTTAGACGCAGGACCGTGTGCGAGGGAGCGCCAGGCACACAGCGGACCAGAAACGCGTAGCTCAAGTCCCATCGTCGGGCGCTCATGGGAATGCTCCGCGAGCATGGTTACGAAGTTTAATGCTCGCCCCGAGTCTGGATAATGGCGACCCGGAATGTTATCGCGTTAAGTGGATACGTCGAACGCTGGGGAATCGAGGATAATAAATAGCTTGCTGTACCCTAGATCGTAGGGGATCGGAGCACCTCGGAATTTCGTAAATATCGGAGCACCGAACATGTCCTGTTACACCGATCCGTAAACATTCCATTTTCGTGGAAGCCCGATTCCTTGAAGGGAACTTTTTGCCGACACCCAGCCGATAATCCTCATCACAACTGGCACTTCTGCTACAAAACGTAAACTACGAAAAACCATAAATTCCTGGAGAGTTCGAAACGTCGGAAAGCCCGAGGACTCGCGGGCAGCCAGTAAACACGGTTCGTTATCAAAGACACTCGATTCCTCGTTGATCCAGCAGTTTCTCAGACGCTTGCACAGGGACGCGTGGTCTCGTCGCAGATTTCTCACCGATGCCGTGCCGTAGGGAGGAGAAGGCGGATGAGGAGGAGGATGCACCGCCTCTCCATGGCGGACGGACGCGGCAAAGGAAGGGTCGGGGCTGGGTGATTTTCCGCGAGTCACGCGAATTCGTGACTGAATCCCGAGAATCTGCCGGCGATGTGTCACGCTGGTGTGAAACGTCACGGCACTAGGAAGTGACCCCGAACTGTCGCTGGGCCCCCTTGTGCGCGCGTACCTGTGCACGACAATGTCCATAAACAATGGGAGCTATCTCGGGGATATCAACACGATGGCCGGCCGCGGATCTGACCCAGGAACGGGGCCCTGACCCCGAGCGTGCACCGGGACACGGGTTATCTTCCATATCGGCCGGGGGACAGAAATGTCTCAATGCGCAATGCGGATCTTTGTCGAAGGTGTGCGAATACTGTGTACCGGCGTTCTGTCTCTGTCAAGGAAGTCCCCTGTCCGACGCGCGTGGGACCGCTTCGAGACAGATTAATTATAAGGATTATGGAACCGCGGCTGGAGATAACGCGTGATTGATGTCGGTACGCTGGACCGTTTTGTTAAGACAATGCAG
Source organism: Andrena camellia (assembly GCA_029448645.1). Classification (NCBI taxonomy): domain Eukaryota; kingdom Metazoa; phylum Arthropoda; class Insecta; order Hymenoptera; family Andrenidae; genus Andrena; species Andrena camellia. Next base: position 19,836,170 of record CM055681.1, read on the forward strand.
CGCAACAATGGAGACGGATGCAGCGTTTGATGCATAGGCTGCTCGTTTTGGAGCGTCCACTGGGTCAACGGAATCAGACGAAACTGTTTGGGGAAATGTTTAAAAGAGGCTTTGGATCAGAGATTGCGTGTAGGACGTCGAGGGTTTCCCGGGCGAGGGAATATTTCTGGAATACGCCTCGTTACCTGGAAATATCGAAACGACCGAGGGTGCCGTAACTTCGGCCCGAACAGTTCTGAAACTGATTCGAACGCACCATTTCCCCGTCGTAGGAACAAACATCTCCATAATCGTAAACCTTTCATCGATGCCCCCCTACATTCGGTAGTGGTATCAGCTATAAAACTGAAGAAGCTATAACGCGGCAAGGTCACGCCGCAAGCTCTCGCTCTCTCTCTTTCTCTCTCTCTCTCTCTCTCTCTCTCTCTCTCTCTCTCTCTCTCTCTCTCTCTCTGTCCACATTTTCCACCCGAAAGCCGGAGTGCTAATATACCGAACGGTACTTCCCCGAAGAGTGGTCCCGTCTAATCGACGTTCGAGATCGCCGTAAAGTTGCCGATCGTAAAATTAAATCGTCGTTAAATGTCACCGGGGGTCGCTCCGATCTCTCGTTGCTTTCATGAGTCGATGACAACGTCCGAGAGGATTGAAGGCGAAGAAAGAGAGATAAATATTCCCGAAAGAACGGATCCAAATGGCGCTGTATCGCGCTGTCAAGCCGCGATCGAACGGGGTGCATCGCGACGTCCGGCTAAATGGTACCTTAAGACCGTTCCGATCGCTCTGCTATATTCGAGCGACTTGGAGCCGCCACGATCTCCGAGGGAATTAAACGAAGTGACACTTAAACCCTTCCTCGAAGACGCTTCCATGCCTCGACATATTCGACCGGACACTAAACAGAATGGTACCTGACGGTCTAGCCGTGGTGAGCGCTAATTGGCAGTTAAGATTCATTAACCAGTCGACGATATCTACGGCTCTATTAACATTGTCCTACCGTCGTTAACCGTGCGTCTGCGGCTAGACTGTTAGAGTGATCGAGCTGGTTGCAAGGGGGGGTTCAAAGAGCGACGACTAAGGTCGCTTTCGACACATACGAAACGACAAGGCTGATAAATCTTCGGCTACCGAGCCGTCGGAACTCGGGAAGCACGCGAGTCGTCGGGACGGCCGAGCCACGTGGTGCACAACCTCACGGGTCGGCCGACTATTTCTTTCGACGACGAGCATTTGATCACCGATCGGGACAGACACTCCTCTACTCGTGCGGTTAGTCCAATTACAAAGCGGTGGCACGCTGCCGCGCGTAAATTAGGGGAACCCTTGCCAATAGGAATTCCACTCCAAATTACACACCCTGGCTCGTTGAGGTATCTCAGATTTCTTAAATACACACACTCCATTTATGCACATGGACCATGAAACAAGAACCTTTGTACCTACATTTGCTAATGATTCCAACATTTCAATACAATCGGGGGGGGGGGGGGCAATTAGTAACTGACCATAGAGCACTCCAACTACTCTGTGTATTCTTCACTTCGAAATCACCTAAGAATACTCGTTTTGTGGTGCTCATGGTTCGCCCCATTTTCTCGTCCTTCTGCCACGAGTTACTTCATACTCCATATTTAACATCCCAGTCGCGACATTAATCTAGAAAGGGATCGTCGTTTTCTGGTATAGCGCGGTGAGTTCGTAAAACGAAGAATCCTATTGTCCCCCGTCACCTGTTCGCGCGTCTGGTCGAATTCCGTGAGGGCGAGTGGGATCGTGTCGCGGCTCTCGCCGCGCTTGATAAATCGACGCTACGAGACGGAGCCCCGAAAACACGTGCGCCGCGGTATAACGTCCCGGCGGACTATTTCTTTCAACGGCGGCCCTCTGATCTCGGGCCGGCTCTGACACTCCGTCTGGCCACTTTAGTGCCTCCATTCCACGCCTCGCGAGGGAGGTGGAACGGCGAGAGCGAACGTTTGTACGCTTTGCACGGCTTTTAATAGGACCCAGCGTCGCGGTACGCGTGGATCGATGAACTTTCGGCGGAGTCGCGCCACGCCGTCGGGATCGTGTTGTTCCCTGGTGCACCAACGACAGATCGCCCCCGATCCCCAAGTTCCTAGCTCGAATAGAACATCGGCAGCGATCGAGGATTTTTTCTGCACCTTCGACACCCCTGCTGATCCAAATTCAACTGGGCGATTGGATTTCGAGCGGCCGAGGGGAACTGCAGTTGGAACAGAATCGAATGGCCACTGATGGCTACTGAGAGCCAATTGCAATGCTGCGATACTGTTTGGATACTCCTCTACCACTTCATTCCTCATATCTAAATGCAGAGTTGCGCGTTCTTCGTTGCTCGTGCACAGATTGAAATGGAATTGGAGCAGTGTTTTCCACGGTTAGGGCAGATTACGTGGCTTTGATCGCTCCACACGCGTTGCACTATGTCTGAAGACAAATTTTTCAACTTCGAAGGCAAGAAGAGCTTGAATTCTTGATCCTAGACCAACCAGCTGATTTCACCTCGACTGTGGATAGATCATGGTCCACCGCGATTGGAGTATAGTAGTTGCTTTAAATGATTACGACTTTCACTTGATAAGGGAATCTCATGTTGTTATCCGTAACATGATCTCCTCCGGAGGACTTTGATCTTGGTTAACTCGAGAACGGAGGATCGCCGCTAACATATTCCAGCGTCGCGAAGAACGTCGTAAATTTCACGAATGCTCCCGTTGACGATGATCACTTTGTTCCCTCTTTCAAATCCATAAACCATGCGGTGGCGGTATATTTTCCCAGAGATCGCGAAACATAGTGAATTTCCCAACGATGAAACATTCTGACGGACTTGCATTTTCCTTACCGAATTTTATGATTTTTATAAATGCTGTAGTTTCTTTGAAGTTCAGCGCGATTAAAATATCACGATTTAATTATAATTCTATGTGCCTGGCGTGTTCATCATTGTAATAGCGCGACAAACATTAGAGCTAAACTTGAACTCACTGCGAAACGAAATCACCCACAGATTCGATCGCGTGAGTGGAAGCTGACCACACTCTGCAACCACAAGCGGATCCGTTCGATTTTTCGAGAAAGTGGCAGAAATCGATCCGTCCTTCTCCCCCCGGCACGAAACCCACTCGATCGTCGTTAATCCCCCCCGCGAATCAACCAATGAAACCTGGGCCTTGGTATTCGACAGATCCTTGACGGCACCAAGTATCCTATCGGCAATAGAAACAGCAACAAAAGTTTTCCCCGAGGGAGGATATTATCAGGCGTCATTTAACTTCTCCTCGTCTTCCATATTCGAGAACAGCGTTTCTTTCCTGACCTCCCCTCGAGCTCGTAAATCCGACTGATCATCGACGTTACGGAAAAGCTCGCGGTAGATTAGCGTAGTTAGAGTGGCAAACTTTTTCCCCACAGCTCAGCGAGAAACAGACGGTTCAAGTTTCTTCTGCGATTACCCCATCCTCCCTTGTCCCCTTCCACTTCCGTTTTCCTCCCCCTTCAAGACGGACTTCGAGGACATTTGAAACAGAGTAATTGCAAAACAATTCCCGCTCCTCCGCATCAATGCATTCATCGCGCCGTTGACGCCCCGTTATGCAGAAAACACGCGGCAGAAAGTGCAGGAAAGTAGCAGGAAGTCTGTCCGCTAGGCGTTCAGGATACGAGAATAGCCCGAACGCGAGACAGATTCGTTCGCAGGAGAGAGAACAGATGCCGGGAGGAAGAATACAATAAATATTTGAAGTTAACTAATAATAACGCCGGCTCCGCGTCCTAATGGCACCGGCAGACGAAAAGACGCCGCCGCGCCGTCAGGCGACGTAGACGGCGGCCAAGACGACTAAGACGACAACCGCGGAGACGACAAGAGGATCACCCGCGCACGCTTTTACATAACGCATTAATGTCGTGCATTAAATGGGCCGACTGCCGCCGTGCACAGCGGACCATCTTGCAGGAAGTTATTATAAATACGGCACGAGGTCGTGGTATCCGTCACGGTACGAAAAGCCGCGGGAACGCGCGTCGTCGTCTTTTATAAATAATTTAAAAGTTCAACGGGGGGTCCGGCTCGCCACCGACCAATGGAACCGAGTTTCGGCAAAAATGTCGCGTGGCGATAGAAATAGATTTACGGAATCGTGTACGGGACAGTCGGCTCTTTTATATTCCCGGTGCCAGTGTAAGTTACGTCAAAAGCAATCTCGGGCTACTTTCAGTCCTCTTTATAACCCCCGTTTACTGGCAAACTCCTGTCCTTCGCTTCCTTCTACAGTTTCGGAGCTAGCCGGTCGAGAGTAATTGAATTAAGGCGATTTAAAAAGGCTCGCCAAGCTTTCCTGAAAATCTTCAACGAGCCATTGGGTTGCCACGGAGATTCTTGTGGATCTCCTACGGCGGGGGGGGGGGGGGGGGGTGAAGTAGATACCATTTAATAGTACTGACAAATCGTGGTTCAGGGTAAGAAGCTTTTCCGCTGCTCGGTCGAGAACGAGGGAGTACATAAATTGTGGATGTAAGATTGACCGTGCGAGTTCTTTGAATCTGTTTTTGATAAGAAGCAGAAATTAAACTACCTTAAGTAGTACAGTTTCAGCTGCAAAGTTTTCAGAGTTGATTACCATTCTCAATTAACCCGATGCTCTACGCGGGGACTCGGAAACAACGATTTGAGGGGTACTGCACTCTGAATCCAGGAAATCAGCCAGCCGACGTTAATAGTGTCCATTCTGGCTCGTTAAATCTACGCCCATAAGAATAATGACGCCGAACAATCTACAGTCGCGCCCCGTTTCGCGTCGAACACAGACGGTCGCAGGCACGGGTAGAACAAAGGGCCAGCGTTGCGCGGCGTAAAATATAAAATCACCGAGCGCCCCGGAAACCACGGGGGCAGGCAGGTGCAAAAGGGAGACCGGCACGTAACGCCTTTCGAGAAACGCGTCCGAGGATCCCAGTATCGCCGCGTTATTACGCGAATTTACATAAGGAATTAACATTCCCATCGTGGCCACGAATCAGGGACAACACTTTGCCCATTCCGGTGTCGCTCGATACGCTACCGTGACTAACGCCCGCGGATTATCATAATTACGAGAGAGAGAGAGAGAGAGAGAGAGAGAGAGAGAGAGAGAGAGAGAGAATCGAGGGTCCTCCTCCGTGGAGCCGGGCCGAAAGGACGAAGGAGCGTCGGAACCGAAAATCGAGAATCGCTTTAACGAACCATCGGCTGTTTTAAATAATTCATGCGAGTCCCAGTCTCAGTCACGCCGTAAATTCTCAATACTAATTCTCGACGGGCATTACAACGGCGGGTCTCGTCAGCGGCAAAATAGAATAGACAGAAGGGGGAGGAGGGGGAGGGAGAAATATGCATTATACGGGCACAATGGTTGTCTAAGGACGGAACATGATGAATGAAAGAGTCAAACGATGGTCCCGAAGCTGGTAACGTCCAAGGATCCATCCGCGCGGCGTCCTTTTGCTCTTACTTTCTTTCTGCTTTCCCTCGCCCTCGCGCGCCGCTCTCTTCCTCTCTTTTTCTCCCTCCGTTCGCCCTCTTTGACGCAGTACCAGCTTTGATATTCCTGCCAGAATATCCCACTTATAGTTAGTGCATAAGCTTGCCGCTGCTTTCTCTGCCCGTCTCTCTTCCCTTTTTGTCCCAGCGCCCTTCTCACTCTCTTCATCGCGTCCTCCACCCTTGGTATCGTCCCCCCGTCACGGTTCCTCTTCCTGCCGGCCCGCGAGAGCACAGTTTCTCCTCCGCGTTTCTCACCGAGCCTTTGTCCCGTCGGCGACGTCCGCGGAACGACGTTGAACGCTTTGAAACGCGTTGCTTCGTGCCTATCCGTTCTGCGGGGATACCTATGCGCGCGGTGGATCGCTCCCTTAACGCGGCGAAACGGAGGTCAGGGATCGATGATTAAGGGGAGCCCCTCCGCGGGATGGACCGTGTCGTTTCGCGCGTAGATCGCCCGTGGTTTCCATTGCTACCTTCGCTGCTTGAATACCGTGAACCACGCGAAAGAACGACGGTAATCACGCTGATAGGAATCTCGCTTAATTGGCAGATGCTTTCTTCGGTAGGCGGGAACTTTGTAGCTTTCGGTCGCGAGACTTCATCCGCCCTTTTTCACTAACGGCATCGTCGACCAGAGGAACGATAACGTGCGAGTCCACGATGTGATTTCACGCGAGACTTTCCTATCGCGAGGCAAAAATCTCAGCAACAACTAAATGTAAATAATGGAAATAGTCGCGAGAGATGAAAGTTTTGAAAATATATCATGAAACTTGTCTCGTGAGATTAAAGTCTCACGTGTGACGCGATACATCTGTCTCGTCATGGATTTGCACCTATACAGTTTGAAATCCAAAATCTCAATACACCAGTGTTAATTACACAGGCATTCGTGAAATTCTGAAGCCCCTTGTCTCCACCCCCTTCATTGCTCAAAAATCAGTCGACAATATAGCAAAAGGGTTCTTCGATCCTGGGGTTCGAGGCAAAGGACAGGACTGACGTATAAAATTGGCCTCGCCAGACCGATCGACAGGAATTTCCAGGGGTCCCGAAACGATGGAGGTCCCCCCTCCCGGTTCGAGCACGCCCACTTTTTCGCTGTTCCAATTAGGCGGAGACCCTTGCATGGGTTTTATTTGGTAGTTGATTGGTGTGGACCGGACAGTAGTGGAAATTAATGAAGACGGTTAGGGGGTAGGATATGTCGTGCAGTTATTGGACCCGTCGAATAATTTCGCCGACGCTCGCGGATTTCGCAGGGCACCGGTTGCCATCGGAGCAATTAGCTACGTCGACACGATCGGCTGAAAGGGAGCCGCGATACTCGTATTTATATGTTTCACACGGAAATTACGAATGAACGGGGCGCGAACGCCCCGGCGCGGCGCACTCGTAAAAGTAAGCCAGACCGAGATTGCCAATAAAAAGTGGTGGATTGTCGAGAAGAAGATTGGAGCGCTCCAAAACGAATGCGCACGACTCGATGGACACTTGGCGTATGTTTCTCTGTGGTAAGGTATTATAGCCCCTCGACGGTCGGATAGACGAAGAGCCTTGGCTAAGTGAGCCCTCGATAGTCGCATGCGCGCCGGTTTCAGGTTCGAAGGGGTCACCGAAGTCTCGCCATACATATTCATGCCGAGTATTTACCTAAGGCCAGAAAAGAACTGTTAAGAACCAAGGCAACGTATCGCATTAATACGCCGAGGGTCCTCCGAGAGATCCTACGAATACGTAGGTATATGCAAATGACACCGTTCCCGCCGGGGAAACCTTTAAATCACACATCGAGGCTACCAATAACACGTCGACGATCGTAATACAAGACAGTCTTTATACGCGCGCGCTGTACCAGCGCCGACGAGCACCAAAACGCTCGTCCTCCGGTTAAAAGGATCGCGTTCTAAGTACCGTAACATGCAATAACAGGCTTTCATCGGGCATAATTCAAGACTGGGGATTAAAATAACAAATAGACGACAGAGCGAGAAAAAGAGAGAGGTGGATGCGTGTTGCGTGCGATCAGTATGCTACAGAGCTGTTGCGAGAGCCTGCGGTACCAGCTTACCGTAGCAAGTTTCTACAAGGTTGAAATTCGATGATCGTTTCTGAAGAATTTCACTCGTGAATAGAATTAATGGTAGCGATTCTCGGCCGATGCAGTGCAGCAATCAGAGACGCCAGCCTTGATGCCGGGCTGCCACAGATCCCGACGACGTTGCGCGATAAAAAGGTACCTACATAGAACCAGTCGCGATCGTCAGATTTCTGACGTCTTGGATATTTAAATTTCCATCACCGGCTCCCACTGTACACGCTTATCTCGCCTGCTCGGTCAGCCCCGGGAAGGAGAGGGGCAGAGGCTCAAAGGGAATCTTTTCCTTCAAAACGAAACGTCCGGCGAATTTATACATCACAATTCACCGTGCGTCGCTGCCATTAACGCGTCGACGACCGCGGAACAAGACAGGCCACGGTACATCAACCTCCGTGGAAACGGAGCTGCCCGGTCCGAAGTACCAAAAGGAGCCACGCCGTGCTTTTATCGCGAGTAATTCGGGCCACGATCGTACGTATACGGTGTCTAATAAATTCGTGAATGGCCAGGCAACGACTGAAATGTCCCATACACCCACGCGCGGCGCGCACACACGCGGGCGGAGGCCGCGTACACACGGGGGATACACACGGCTCGTTCCGCTCGGCATGGTTGTGTGCCGCGTGCCTCGGTTACCGAGGTTGTTGGCGTTGGTTGCGCGCGCTTAGGGTGGGTACCGAGGCCCGACGAGCCGACATGGGGGCACCGAGAGAGAGCGGATATTATCGCCAAACGTTAATTTGGTCGAGGCCCGGCCTACCTTCCAATTTTCGAGCCCTTACACGCCCACTTACGAGATTGTCCGTTAATGCTCCGAAACGTCGGGACGCGTTTTCGACGCCCGCGTTTTACCGCCACGGAGGGCTTTACGGGCTCCAGGCATGGCCGGGTACACTTCGGGCGAACCTCTCTGCATCTTGGGCTGCGTGGCCGTGGCACGTGTTGTGAGAATAACGTGTGTAGGTATCAGGACCCGACCTAGGGGGGCGCAAGCAGGGCAACTGTCCAGAGCGGCAAATTTGTAATTTATGGTAATTGGTGATTTATGAATATTAATTTTTTTATAAAACACAACGTCTGTTATTCAACAAATACCTACAGAAAATTTCAGTCACTGTCGAAAATTATATTTCGAAACAATTGTTTATATTTTAAAACAATAGATATATTTTAAACATAATTTTTGCCCAGAGCGCCGTAAGAGCTAGATCGGTCCCTGGTAGGTATTATATGCATGAAGTGAAATAGAATAGACTGAAGGAGATGGGGAGACTTTCTTTGGGCTCCTGAAGCTTCGAGTTTTGGTCGTCTAAGTCCTATACCTCCCGATTGTGGGTCTGTGTGTCCGAGACCTCTGGGTTCTAGGTTTCTGGGTATGAAATTTCTATGGATCCTAGGTATTAGGCTCCTACGTAGGAGAATTCGAACACCTGAGTATTAAAGTTTAAGACTCACTGGACACTACTGTTCTATATCGTAGACCTGTAAGTACCAGAAGAACTTAAAGAAAAACAAGTATCTAAATATTCTAAATCGTGCCAAGGCGTCGTCCTGCCGCCTCCAAGGATACGCATATCGACGGATCGATATTTTCCCGCGAATTTACCATCGATGACCCTCCCTGTGGCACTTGTATGCTCAAGCGACGCGATAGCAGAACGATAAGCAGCCTATAAGACGCGAAGGGGGCCTTGTCCGTGAGACCTTCGCGCTGAAATTAAATTGAGCGTTGCGAAAAGGAACGGGCACGTCCGTTCGGGCGTTAAGAAAACAGGGAAACCGTATTTCAACGGTGCCTTAACATTCCCGCGGACACGCGGCCATCACGCGGCCGTGTACCTAATTTATGTAACGTAAAACAAATATACTCGCGGCCGCGTACCCCTACGTACGTGGTCGGGGAAAGGAAAATAAATACGGAGGGCGAAACAAGTGGAGAGCTGCCGCGAGAAGGCAAGAAAATAGTCCCTGCGCCGATTCGTAGACCCCGAAATAGGGCGGTGTGAACAGCAGGAGACGTTACTGTACACCGCGCAACGTGGAGGAGACGTGTATTGGCGTGTGTGAACGCCGTTGGAAAGAACCGGTTATATAGGAACCGTCCTCCACCTTCTTCTTCTTTCTCTTCTTCTTCTACCACTTCTTCGTGCTTCTTCCTCTTTACCTTCCTTTCTACTCATTCGCCGACCTTTCGTTCCATCCTCGCCAAGTATCCAGCGCCGCTACATAATACAGCCGAGCCCTGTATATACGTATACATACGGGCCCCACCTGCATGCGTGCATGTGTGCGCAAACGCGTAAAGGCTGTATGTACACTTACGTGGGGTCCCGACACCATGGGCGCCTGCCTATCTGACATTGGGTGCCTACGAGGGCGAGGAGCCCGTGTCGTTTCTTTTTCTCCCTTTCCTGACCTGGCTACCGACGAACCCCAGGGGAACCTTGTACTCCCTGCGTGTACCTGTCGGGGGCGTCGGAATTTCGCGAGTCCTTCACGAATACCCTGGTTTCCGAGCGACCGATACACGGAAACGGTCAGTACCCATTGTACCCCCTTGGTGATGTCCCGCGAAGAACGAGACCTGGTCGTTAACGCTCGCGTTGATGCCTGTGAATTAATTTTAGCAGCGATGCATGTTGCTCCGCGAGCAATTCCTTCAACCCCCTTTCAATTTCGAATTACTACGCCCTCTTGCACGCGGTGCTCTTAACGAACGCGCTTCTCTGTTGCAGATTTCGAATAGACAACACGGACCACATAATAGACGTGAATAAAAACAACGCGGCGTTCGAGTACGATCAGGTGAACATAATATGTCCTGTGTACCAGCCAGGAACGTATGACGACGAGGCGGAGAAGTACATCATTTACAACGTAAGTGGAGCATCGTAACTCCGAGTGGGTTAGATTCTACTCAGCTTCCGGCAAAAGTTTGTCACGAGCTATCCCCCTTCCGGCCCCCCATTTTTCCACGTGCACGGATCGACAGATAAATCGAGTTGCACGACTGCCGGGGCCCATTATACGAAATAAATAAAAAAAAATTGTCAAAGGGTGTTCCGGCGATGTTTAGACAGCTGTTGCTACTCGAAACTCGTTCGTTAACTCCCTCAGACCCCCAAGAACGACTTCCGCTTCGTAGCCAACTTTTGACGCCGCTTTGCCCTCGAGGGGCTACAAGGCGAGCCGTTTCACCCCGCCCGAAAAAAGAACTATTCAGAACGGAGCATCGTTATCCTACATTCCTGAAATAATAGGAACTTGAACCGCGTAGCTACGTTTAAACGTCGGAGGGCGAAAAGCACTCGGCGTTCCATAAATCAAATTGTTGCCAGCGTCGCCAAAAGTTCCCCTTATTCCCCCTTTTATCGAGAAT